>OX596380.1:138812856-138844758 GCA_951394425.1 Tipula unca
ATAGAGCAAATGTCATAACAAATTACGACGATATTTAATATTTCAGTATAATTACCAATCACAATCTATAATTTTCCTTTAAGTTGTGTTCGCGAGGTCGGATATTTACATTCAACCGTAAGATAAAAATATTTTAACTTGAAAATGGGGAAATGGATGAATTTTTTTGGTGATTTTATTAGTTTAGAGCTCGGATGTAAATAGCTAGCTATATATCTGACCTCGCGAACTCACCTTTGATGATTGAGATTTTATAACTTCGGTCATTGTGGTGTTGACTATGTAACAACATAAAACCGGCAGGTAGTTGACATAAAACCCACAACAGATGTGCTTAAAAATTTACTTTTTATACTTATAAAAGCAATAAAAAACTACATTCAGAAAGATTTACACTTTTCACAAATCAAATATACAGTAATAAACAGATAAATCACCATTACAAAGTAAAATAATAATTGGCATAGGGGGAATAGAACTAAGTACCAAGTAACTGTTCCTATTATCTAACAAGCTCCTGTTTATTAACAAATTTACCTATAAATTTGATAACAAAAATTTAAAATATTTAGTATAATCTGTGTGTTGATAATAAATAGAGCTACCGAAATATAAAATTAAACGGAAAATAAATAGTACAAAGTGTACAAGTGATATATTTATGTATTTAATAGCAGTGAAATTTATTTTGAAAGTGAAAGTGCAAAATGGAAACCAAATATTGCAATCCTTTTGGTAGACCGCAACACAACAGACATAGTAAAATCAATTTTAAACAAACTCGGCCAGTAACTCAATATATTGTTGGGATGGCAGCGGGTCTAAGTATTAGCTTGGTGCCGGAGTATAATGAAAATTTGTAACATCTGCCGTTTTGAAATTAAGAAAAGCTATGCCGAAAAAGTAGAAGGATCAGAAAATGTTGACATGGTTGATGTTGGCACTGTGGAAACATCGCCTCAATTATCTTCCTCATCATCGTCAATATCATTAGTACCATTTTATTTTTTTGAACAAAATGAATTTTATAAATGTTTTTTTTCCGATGGAGCTGCCGGCAGTACAAAAACAAAAACAACTTCTACCAACTGTGTCAATACAAGGCAAGTCATCGTTTGTAGAAATCAAGAGTACAGAAGATTGACACGATCACTATAGCAAAAAAAATTGATTCAGTAAAACCCATCGAGGAAACCCACGATTAACATGCTTTGTTCCCATTAGTAACAACCACATTGTAGCCCGTCGATTTTCTAATCCTGATAGTTTTTATGATTTTAAAATAAAATAACTTGTAAATAAATTAACTTTATTGAATAAAACTGTATACGAAAAAGAAAAACATAAATTTTTTAGTTTGTAATTAATAATTGTACTGAAATGTTAAATTCCACCCTTGTTATGACATTTTATTATATAAAACTCTAACGCCTCGAGTTTCCATCATGTAAAATGACTTGTTGGAAAGGTACTTTCACGGGCTTTACGATGAATATAAACAGATTAAAATAAAACGGGGAGTAGTTTGATTTTTCAGCAAAAGCATTTAAAACTGAAATTTAAAAGATATATTGTACATTAACACCAAAGTTTAAAACGCTTATTTGAAAGTATCCTTTTCAACGAGCTATTACACGTGTAAATCTGAGAAGAAATACGTAAGATACACAAATTTAAAGATGTTATTGTTGGAGTTTCCGACAAACAAATTATAACGGAACTCCGCGTATTTTGGCCCCACCGAGTAATTACTCAAATTATATTTTTTTTATCGAGACTAACCATCTCCCCGAATTTCAAAATAATTGGACACCTCGCCCCCGGATGTTTGTCTGATTTCGCGTGGAATGGCTGTAAATATATATATATATATATATATATATATATATATATATATATATATATATATATATATATATATATATATATATATATGTAAATATATATATATATATATATATATATATATATATATATATATATATATATATATATATATATATATATATATATATATATATATATATATATGTATATATATATAATATATATATATATATATATATATATATATATATATACATATATATATATATATATATATATATATATATATATATATATATATATATATATATATATATATATATATATATATATACGCGACATTCAATTCATTCTCACACACATAATTTTACATTTTTGTTTGAATATCACTATAATTAATTAATTTCAGTTTTTTATGTATTCTTCTTCTTCATTTTCTTGTTTTAGTTGCATTTTAATAGTGTGATTATAAAATTAATTTTTAATAATTAATTAATTTATTTATTTAATAATTAATTTTTATTTTTGTACAGGGCTAAAATTATTTTTGTTTTTATATATTTATTTATATATAAAGTGTGTATCATAAAATTACTCTTAACGTTTTCACCCACTTTTCATTTTTAAACATAATTTTTCTTAAGTTTCACATAATTTAATTAAAAAATACTGACATTATGTCTTTAAATGTTTTTTTATTTGTTTGTGTTTGCTTAGTAGTAATAGTAGAACGGGAGATTCTAACAAATTTTTCCTGGTCGGTTTTATGTGTTGTTTGTTTCAAATCTCAGCATTTAGTGTATATCTTCTAGGCATATTCATATAGAGCACAGTATAAATTCACTTGTAAAATTTTATTCGTCACTTCTACAAAAAAAAATGTTTATATTTTTTTGCATCAATAGTTTTAATTTTTTGTTTTGTTTATAATGGTATTGCATCATAAAATGTTTTTTTCTTTAAAATTAATAGTAATAGTTTTGTTGTTTTATTATTTATTGCTGTTCTTTTTTAATTTGTCGTCCAATTTTATGGTCATAATCTGAAATAACGATATCGTGTAATAAAAGAAAAGAAAAAAAAGAATTAATAATTTTATGTAATTTTTGATAGCAGGTGTACCTTGTCCATTATTACCTCCACCACCGCCTCCACCACCACCACCGCCACCACCTCCTCCGCTTCGATCCATGTTCCAAGAATTTGGTGGACCACCCGTCATCGGTGAATCAGCATGTCCAAATGGGCCATGATTATCATGATCCAGTGAATTAGCTGCGTCATATTGTGTATTTTCTAGTCTAGTTATCAGTCGTTCATCCTCATCGCCAAATTCACCGCCCATCAGAGATGGTTCACCGACTACCATCACGTCCTAAAACAGAATATAAAACATTTTTGCAAATTGCATTAAAAGCTTTCGTAACTATACTGTTAGAATCATCGATCTGAAACTGAAATATGGATCAAACCACTGAATAAATCAATAGTTGATAAGTACTTAATATAACACGAAATTGAAACAAAACCAATCGTTCAATGGTCGAATAACCCATTTTGGATCCCACGGTGGTAATAATTTTTGATATTATTTAATCAAGAATTACAGTAGTTTTACAAGCGAGGACTCAACCTAAAAAGCCAATTCTCTGCAAATATTATATATTGAACAAACGTAAATTTTTTGTAAACCAACATAGACATTACGAGTCTTGACCTTGTCTTAAAAATGAAGCCTCTCATTACATTATTAATAAAATTACGCTGAATCTTGAATAAAATTAAAAATAAATTTAATAGTTTACGAGTTCTACCCGTACACAAATCAAACAAATTAAAATTACTACACTAAATTACTAGTCGATTAAAATTTTAAAATTGCACTTCTAAAAACTAATTCAAATCCATAATATAGAACTTAATTGTTGATTATAATGTCATTCAACCTCTTTTTAATCGATCAATAATTAATGGAATATGAAATATGATTAGAATCTAAAATTGAAAGGAATTTGAATGAATTTTGAAATTAGTTTAATTCGCATTAAACAATCGAATTTGAGTTAAGGGATCGGCTCATTTTCGTTGAAATTTTTGGAACTGTAATTTAAACTACGGATTTAGACCTTGAACATTTTAAATTTTCGAATTGATAATCGATTCGCTGTTTTCATTTCTTATGTTCAAATTAGGTCAGATTAGCGAAACATTTATAACATTTCTGAATTTTTTGAATGATTGACGATTGTAATTTTAATTTTTCAATAGGCTAATGGTATATTCAAGGCTATGCTGCGCTTAATGAAAATAGTATTACAATTTACTAAATTGTTGAATGTGACCAAACATAATTAAATACTAATTAAAAATGTGTTCTAAATTGTTATGACCCAAATCACATTGTAACAAAAGCTGAGCACATGTTCCATTGTTTAAAATGCACATGTTCCAAAATAAAATCAAAATAGATTTTAGAGCAAACAAAATTTACGTCTCAGCTTAATTTTACTTCAAAAATAATTATTCATTTTCAGTTACTTATTCTTCTCATATGTTACAAAATTATACCATCTTGAAATTCTAAGTAGGTACATATTATATGGATTATTAATAAGAAGTTTGCTTAAATGCTGAGACAATGAATAAGATAATTAGTTAATAGCATTTAGAATTAAATAAATAATTATTACGATTTCCATCATGTGTTTCTAGAATATCAAAAATTTCCAACAAACTATGATTATAAATATTATGGAAATGTCCTCACGAATTAAAGAGATGTATCTCGTTGTTGTACATTGGTATAAACATTGATAAATTATGTAGTTATACAACTAGCAATACGAACGGTTCTAGTTATAAAATATAACAAGATATTAAGATATGGCAATAAGATATTCAAACCGCCGTGTAAATAAAGTTATGCCAACATGGATAATGAACTTTAAATCATTTAATTCAAAATGACAAAGGTTTTAGATATTCATACATACATACTATAAATTTGTATCCTATAAAACAAAATTCAGTTAAATAATTATTCGTAAAATATTTCGTCTTTACAAACTTTAATTAGGTAAATTATTTAAATAGAAAAATTAATTTTTCTACTATCCATAAGGCATATATAACCGCTAGTAGTGTTATAAAATTACGTCACAATATAAATATAGAAAAAATTGTATTTAGAATAAACAATGAACCAAGAAAAAAAAAGAATAGTAGTGAACACCATTTGTAGAGTATACAGAGTACGTAATAAATTGGTGGAACACGTGTTTATCGACTAAAATGTATAACATTAGAACATAAACAAATCGGTCGGGTTATGTTTACATAAAGCACTCACTACGCAGAACTTGGATTGAATAATAATAAGACACGAACGCAACGTAGACCACGACTAATTGGATAAATAATAGTACTACCTGCGATGCTAGGGAAAAATTTGGTCCCGGCGATCTTTTTTTACTTGGCGCTTGTGGTACATTATTTGCTGCTCCTCCACTATTTGATCCTTTTCGTTTTCGTCTTTTATTTGCCGGCCTTTGCGCATCTAGAAAAGTTTAATGTAAAAAAAACCTTTTCGTTGTTATTCATAATTTATTTGTTTAAAATACCTCTCTTACCGGGCGGTGCAACCATTCGCTGCCACTTTTGAAATAATGTTGTTTTTAGACAATCTCTAGGACTTAGAGCATAAGCTTTATGTCGTGACATTAATTCCTGCATTGGTTCTAGTATCACACACAGCTAAAACATAAAATAAAAAAGAAACTAAATTTTAAAAAATGTGTTTGTGACTGTTTTACTAAACGCTAAAAAAACTTTAATAAAAAAATTAGCAAAAAATCTCAAATCATAAAATGATTGAAAATCAACAAAAATATCACCAACTCACGCGAAGATAATTAAGTGTTGAATTTGTAATGCCATTCCGTGTTATATTTTTGGTTAATTGCTCTAACATTGATGGATCTGGTTGTGGTGAATGTGCATGTATTCCTACGACCGATCGAGGTATTAGTTCTCTATGATTTCTAACTGACATATGCCATGATTTAATTCTCATATAATCATCATAAATAAATTCTAATATTAAACGACCCTCCGTACAGACCTAAAATAGAATTTTTTCAAAAAAGAAATTTTTTATGATGACAACATACAATATTGTATATAAATTAAATATAGAGTACATACCTTTGTAAATAATGGTTTACCATGATGCGTTACCATAGTGCATTGATCACAATCTAATGTTATTGATGTATTATGAAATGATTCTTTAGTATGTTTCATATGGAAATATAATTCTGTTACACCACCTTCAAATATACTACGAAAATACCGCGGAATTAACGTTCGTCCTATTGCTAAATAAAATAAAAATTAGAAACAAATTAGTGCTTGCAATTTGTAAATATTTAAAAAAAATATAATGTAGAAGATGCTACAGACAGATGTTTTCACCTTTACTTCAGTGCGAACTAAAACAAAATTACATAAAAACACATGTTACATAAATACTGATTACGAACCATCGAGAACACCGTAAGTTAAATCAAAATAATTCGCCAGCAGCAATATGTGTGAGCCAATGGCGGACCACATTCGTTTATTGAACTATTTTATAATTAATAAATGAAGGTAATAATAATAACACATAGGATTATGAATTACATTTTTTAAGGAACGCTTATTAATCAACACGATATTTAATATAACATTGATGCTGTTTGGGTTGAAAAAATGTCACCATTAGATGAGTCTAGCACTACGTTTTCTAAATATGTACCTATGCACTTGTCGAACAACGATGCCACTTGTTTTGTATGATTTGGGTTATGTAGAGGTGAACATTTGTGTTGTTGTATTATGTTTTATTCTGAAGTTTCCTTGTGTTTCTGAAGCAGATCTATTATTGTTTTATTTTGTCCAACGAATGCCGGTGTTTCATCAGATTTGACAAGGTCACTTGCAAGTTATTGGTACCTATAGTGGAGCTATGCTTTAAGAATGTTGACTCCTGATGTAGTGCTCATGTTCGTGTAGTTCATGTTACTAATTGAGCATACTTCCCTAGAATATCGAAATTTGTTTTCACTCCACATAAAAAAAAATTGCAGAAGCTGATCGTACGGTAGCTGTACGGTATCGGTAATTTTTGCAGTAATCTTTTAATCAAGGCAGATTTAAAACAAAAACTTTTCTCAGTTCCATCGAACGAATTTGATTTAATTACTAGTTCAATTTTTAATTTTATTATTACAAAATGTGAAACTCGTATCGCTGAATAAAGTATTAACAGATACTTTATTATATGAAATATTTGTGTGCAAACACGTATTTAAAATCAAATATTTAAACTCATTTAGTTTCAATTCAGTATGCTAATTATTCCAAATTCCAAAATGTTTACCAAATTTTCCAGAAACCTCTACCTCAATTTATGTCAGAAGATTATAGACATACATAATATCACATTTATCTTAACGATTTATCTTTGTAGTAAGAATTTAGGCTACTAATATTTATAAAAACGTAACATTACCAGACGAGTTACTTATGGATAAAAAAATATAGAATATTTATATTAGTTTTATCACTTAAAACTGTTTCTGAAACCTAGCGTAATTATTTTCATAACGTAATTTTTGACATTTTAATAATAAAATGTTATTATTAACTAAAGGCATACATGGAGCATTTTTACCTTATAACGCATTAAAATAAAGCGCGCTGATTGGTTTAATATTATAAGTAAAACAGACCCTTACAACCTTTATATTTGCCGTATAGAAATAAATTTGCGGTATACAAAATTAAACAATGGGAATATCCAGCGTACTGAATCATTTTAGTGGGATTTTTATCAAATTTTACATGTACCTATGTTTTTCGTGAAGCCCTCAGTGCTTATTTTGCAGCTTTTGCTTTAAAGGCATTAAAAATCGCCTACTTTTAACCAATTAGTCTAGTTTAATTTGAATTATACATGTTCATCGCCTTTATAAAGTAAAAGTCGAGTACTCAGTAAGAATCTAGTACAGCTAATTGGTTTGGAAACTAATTATTTGAGATGTTTCACCGAAATAAGGAATTTCATATTTAAAACTATGGTAAATTATTTAATGTTGCCATTTGAAAAAAATTATAATATTTAAAATTTCATAAAAGTATATATTTACAAAAAATTAACATCCGATAAACTACATCAAATTTTAACATTTCCAAAGAACCAACACAATCACGAATGTCTAAATTGGAAATTCGAAATGTAAGTTTAAAGTTTTAAATCCAGAAATTCGTTTCCAAAGTATTCAAATTCAGAATTTTGTAGATGTCAAATTATATAATGAAACTTGAATTTTCAAAATAAATATATTTTTCAAATTTCAAACTGAATTAAATATTATATTAATTCGAATTCAGAATTGTAAAATTAGGGTTTAACAGTTACTTTTAAATTTAATACATATTTGAAAATATCCATCATTAATTTGTTATTTTCAATTTTGAATTGAATAAATATTAAATTGCATGTAACGTGAAATTGTTTATATTAGAACATTAGAGTTTATCGATTTCTGTTCATTTCAATTTTATTTATTGGATAATCTTAATTTTGCAAATTTTAAGTATGTTTTAAAAACTTTTATATTAATTTCTAAAATTCCGAAAGATTTCTAAAAAAAATTATAACTCGAAATTTCAAATCAAAAAAATTAAAATTCTAAGAAATTAGAAATTCTAAAGGAGACGAAATTCTAAAATTCTATCTATGTCATTCCAAAAGACATTTGACAATTCGATAATTCTAAATTTAGGAAATGGCAGAATCTAGAATGAACTAGAGCATTGAAGCATTACGAAATGGTGCAACAACTGGGAATCAATCTGTCTAAGACAAAGCTAAATCTGCGAGATATTTGGGCGTTATCTTGTGCAGTAGTAGTAACCTTTCCAGTCTAACATTGTGGAAATAGTACTTACGACTACTAAAGCGGGAACGCATTTGGTAATAGATGAGGGAGGTGTGAAGCCGGAGCCAATATATTGGCTCTACAACGCCGTAATAAGAGCTGTACTTCTGTACGCTGAGTGTCCGATATTAACAAGATAACATACAGAAATAAGATAGAGATGCAAAAAACGACCTGTATGCTTATAAGCCTACACATACCTTATTGATTAACTTCCACCTTCTTCCGGTCGATATTTCAAGGTGATGAGAGCAAATACGGCTAAGCGACTCTCAGCTGTATCTTACTTCAGACAGCCACTCAGCGATAAGTAGATCACTACAGTAGGAGCTGGTGAATCTCAATTATATTTCGATAAAGGTTTTTGAACCATATGCCGAAAGAGAGAATCCTGGAAGAGCAAGTCAATAACGGAAACCGAAGCTATACAATTCTCCACGGATTAGACTTAAGATTGATCCATCACAAGATGAGTACATAAAAAATACACGTACTCTGTAGAATCAGTTTTATTTTGTGCATGGTCGATTTTATTTCACGGGTTTTTCAATCATATAAAGTGATGAGCCATTTTTAAATTTTGTTAAATTAACAACAAAAGTCCAAAATTTAAATTAATACATTAAATCAAATCACAGAGTTAAACTCTTTTATTTTTTCGATTTTTCTCTATTTTAAAATATCCAATGTTGTCCTTGGGCTCTGGACTATTGGCATAGGCTTCTCTCCACGAAAAAACTAACGGGTTTTGATCAGATCCTCCTAATTGACGATCGCCACTTTCAAAAATAACACCCAAAACATTTGGGCTGCAATAAAGCTTTTTTCCATTCGCTGAAATTGTAGGTGGTACTATCCTGTTAAAATCACATATTATTCAAGATCATATTCAAGCCATACGAAGTTCCTTATCATATCACGATAGAGATCTTCGTTCACTAAGTGTATTCCCATTCTGATTTTCAAAAAAATACAGCAAAATAATTGCAAATGAATTAAATAATTAAATTTAAATAATAATAAAGTTCAAGATTGTGAGACAAAGCTGATGTATTTTTTTTTTTACCAAAAGTTGTAATAATTTGTCTACACACCTACAAAAATGTCTTTCTTTTCTGATGGGTATCACAATAAGTATCTATTTATTTAGGTTAAACAAATTATAAAAGGCTCACTTAAAAAAAGGTGGTTTCCAGACTTAAAATCTGTGTTTTTATTTCATTTTAAAAAGGACTTAAAATATGTTATAAAAATGAGACAAAAAAAGAAGCCATTCTTTAATCATTTTGATATCGAATTAAAATAAATACATATGTGTAAAAAGTTATAAAATATTAATTTCTTATGTCATTTTGAAATTAAATTTGTCATTTTCAAAAATATATTATTTATATCAAAATAATATCTAAGATTTAAGCCGCTCTTTATACTCGTATATCTAGATTATGTATAAATTTTTAAATTTCATTGTTATTCTTAAAAATCAATATGCAAGGCAATAATCCCACAGTATTATAGGTTTCATCTTAAAAACCACTAATCGGGTAGAAATACCCAACACACTAATCGCGTAAAAATATTTTCAACAAATATGATAACAGATCATTAAAAATCGTTTTGATTGGCATACAAAAAGTCACTCGTAAAATATTGAGGAGGGCTACATATAATAATATAATGCTTATTCCTTCAAAACAGTACATGAACACGTCTGTCAAAATATCAAACATGCGCGTTCATAAAAAAAATCTCAAAACCGAACATGAAACAAAGTTCTGGAAATTTTTGAGATAGTCTCGTTGCTATAACACAAGAATCTTGTCTACAATCAATATAACAATGAAAATCATCGTAAAATAAGAAGAGAAGATATGTATGTACATATATACATATGTATACATATAACACAAAAATTATAAAGTTACAGTTCCGAGATTTTTATTTTATATAAATTTTTTTCTTTAAAATAAAGATTTTTTTTATTGTATTTTTTATTTCTGAATAATCATCATCGAACGAAGAAGCTGATAAGAAATTTCTATTTTATATCAGGAAGTATACAAAACGCTAAACATCCTGTCTGTGTCATCAAATCATAAAAACAATAACGGATATACTTACTATATCGTTTGGGTCCATCTTCTAAACAAAATGTAAGCGTTAAGTTAGCATCGTCTTCAAAAAACTCCGTTGCAAAAGAATCCCACCAACAGTTATCACTTTCCTAAAAATAAATAAAAGATTGTGATAAACATAGCTGAACATGTTTTGTTTATGTCATGTATTAGATGATGTACAAACCTCAGTCCTTTGTTGCAGCCTTTTATTTAATTCATGCACCCGATATTCTGTTTGACTGAAGTATGATGTATGCCTTCGTGGTACATTCAGCGATCTAGAAAATCCAAAGATGAAAATAAGTCTTCAATCTCTTTTTATTTTTCTAAACATTTCTTAAAGCGTATCTATATTTTTTTTGTTCAATCGTTCTTCTTTAATTTGTTAGTGACCTCCTATATACCCATGTATTTCTCTTTTTTGTTTCATTCTTCTTACCTCCTACAACAACAACAGCAACCATAATACTCTCATACTCCAACACAACAGTAGCTTCACTCACATTGAATTTTATTGTTATTTTATATATTCATCCATTCATTCTCTTCGCTCTCATACCTTCTCCCAAAAAACAACACCACACAGCCACACAACAAAAAAACCAACCAAACCAAATAATGTATTATGCTGCTCCTCAGTCTCCAATCCCAAATCAAACCTTAGCGAACCCAAATACAATATTTCTATTAAGAGGACAAATCAAATTTTTCCTAATCACATCTTAACTAAAACAAAAAAAATTAAAACCAAAAAACGTCAACAAAACCAAATCAGGTATGTATATACATAAAAACAATTATGACGACTAATACATTACATATGCCTACATAAGAGTATCAGCATATATATTTCCGAAACAATAACAAAATTGCATATGACATGCATTAGCCTTCTTATATACACAATCCAAATACAAACACAAACAACCATAATAATTTGCCGTTAGTACCTTCCCTCGAGCAAAAACAACAAACTACAGAGAATTGCCTAGCAAATGTTTCAGAATTGATTGAGTGTACGAATAGAAAAAATATCATATATAGTACATAGCACTTACACACACAACACTGTTTTTTTATTTTACATACACTCCAATGCTTTCATTATATACATATATACATAATTGTACAATTTTATATATTTATTTTCTTTTTCATATTCTCCACACCAAACCATCAAAACCATCGAAAAAAATGTATATAAATGAGATTGCATGTATACGCATGTGTACATAATGAATAAAAAAAATTATATAAAGTTTTATATAACGTTATATTATATACTTTAAAAATAGAATTAAGAAACCCTAATGCTAAAACGAGATATAATTAAATTACAAATACATCACGAAATTTTGTGTATGTATAATAAAGTATATAAAATAAAAATGAATTACACAATGGTCGTTTTATATACAAAAAAAAATGTTTTTATATAATCGAAGGAAATAGGAATATGACCAAATTATATAGAAAAGAGCGAGACAAAACGAAACATTATTATGACGCTTATATATATACATATATATGTTATATTTATATATATATTTATATATATATATATATATATATATATATATATATATATATATATATTAAATATATAAATTGTATATACTTCAAATCTACTACATTATAATCTTTTTCTATATACAGCGTTTATATACAATTGGTTTTTTGTTTTTCTTCTACATTTGCTTTTTACGACTACAATTTCAAAATTCATCAATAAAATCTTTTTTGTACTTTTGTAGCACTGTAGCAGTGCTCGTGAGCGAGAGATATTATAACTAAAAATTCAACATTCAAATACATTATTTTACACACTAACCAAACAAAAAACATTGATCAGTCATATTTTTTGGCACAATACATTGTAGGGTAAAATATATGTACATAAATAAATAAATAAAATATTATTTAAAATAATAAAATAAAACTCCTCCCTCAAACAACGAACAACAAAAAAAATGTTTTATAAATAAAACCTTCTAAATAGAAAATTGTTTGCAAAGCTCTACCTAGATAGATAATGTACGAAAATTTTGGAAGAAACAACAAACTATACATAAATCTATGCACATCACACAAATAATCTTCCTAATTAAATTAAATTAAATGAATATGTAAACATACTTAACATGTATTCATCATGTAACGGACATTATAATATAAAAACGCATATATAATCACGTGGCTGATTAAAATGTATACATACGCAAAAAATAGTAAACCACACTCTTTAAACAGAAAAAACAAACAAAACGAAAATAAAACCAAATTGTGTGCGTACTGTACATATTTAGAAATGTGGATTAGACTAGTATTCACACACTAAATTTTGCGCTAATCCAACTCAGACTGAAATATACGTACATACTATATATATATATATTATACAGTCTAAGCATGAAAACGGAATACAAAAATGGTTTGTATATAAGTGGTACGACCTAAATACACGTGCTCATTTGCTTAATATGGAAATGCATGTTTCCTGATGTATGGGGATCAAGCAAAACGATCAAGTCTAAGTCAGAATATTTGAATTGAAAGATATTAATTTTCTGAATGCTAATAATTTCGTTAAATTATGATTTCTTTTTAATCTTGATTACTAAGAAGTTCGAATTTTAGTTTTACGAATATGAATGGATAAATATTCAAAACAATTATGTAACGTACTCGTACATACTTGAAATAATATATATATATATTTGACTGATGCAAATTAATTGATAGTACTCCTAAAACTGCTAGAAGCGAAATTTTGGGATGCTTCAAATACACACCACGCATTATTATTCAAATAACATTAAAAATATTTAAAAAACCTTTAAATTAAGCTGATCGATGGTTTTAATTATGGATTTATTTAGATGTGATTTTAAATAAACCCAACAAAATAATCACAGAAGAAAGGTTCGGTGACGATGACGTCGACCCTTTAGGATGGATAAAAGTACTGTTCTAGGAATTTCAAGGTTTTTTAAGAAGCGCCTTGGTGGAATAACGAGTCACTATTTATAGGTACAAATATTTAGCATCTTTTAAAAGTGATTTCTATTCTAAATATATATATTCCGAATTAATGTTGGTTCCAGGATCAACAGAAATGGGCGTTGTGATTCCAACTAATGAAATTCTTATAAACAGCATAACTCTCTTCGAATGGGACTGTTTTGTGAATACTTCTAATGCATTTTTCGAGAGGCATCGGCATTTATTAGATGGAACTCGATAGACGCCGTTTATGTGTCGCTTTTTCTTCAATTACGCTTTTTTTATTGCGATATGAACCTGTTAGAATAAATTTACACAAATTTTCCCTTTTTCCTTATTCCGAATTGAATTGATACTAAGTAACACGACACCAATGGAACATTTATGAAGCTTGATTTAAATACAAAAAAATTGTGATCTTTTTAAACATGAAAAAAATTTCTGGTTTAATTATATTAGGGAAAATTTAATTTTAGCGAAAATTTAAAAAAAATTATGAATATGTATATTTATGTAACATAAATTACACGCATTGTTTGTATCAAAATAAAGCTTATATAATTGCCAATAATGGCGCTGACATCAATTTACCCAGTGTCAATACGGAAAAGCGTATTACATATTTTGTAAGGAAAAGCGTATTACATATTCTTGAAGAAAGAGACACAAATGTCAAATCGTATTTCGAAACTGAAGATGTTACAAGTTACAACTGTATTATAAATTGTCTAACAATGTAAACAAACCTCACAGAACAAATTCCTTCAAAAATTCTGTTGAAGTATATATCGCTTTCATAATAAGCTTAAATTTTGAATTATTTATCCAAGAATAGATCATTTTAGAAAGGATTCCAAAATTGTTAATTTTATGATAATTAGGGAATTCAGAAAAATTATAAATGCTACAGTAGATAAAGACTATATAGTTAGATAAATGCAATATATTTAGATAAATTACAAAAAATTCACAACAATACAAAGGATATTACAAAATTTAAAGAATTCCAATAATTCAAAAAATCCAAAAATGCAAGTAAATCAAAGAATGCAGAGAATGAATTGAGTTTAATGATCTGATAATTCATTGATAAATGATAAGATTCAACCCAAAATGCAAATAATCTATTGCTTTTTCGTTTTAATGGAAAATAATAAAAAAATCGTAGACTTGTGATATACATTATATGTATCTAAGATAATGTACAGGATTGTTACCGAGATGGTACTCTATTCATTATTAGCTTCATCTCAAAGGAGGATGACAAAACCGTTCGAATTTTGGCTTTAAGCGACTTGTATTACTATTTTTAAAACCAGGGGCCCTACTATGAGTTTCGCCTCGTTCACCCTTCGTTTCAATCTATCGTTTTTCTATATTACGAAAAGGAAGAAAAAGGAAAACAATTTACTTATTGTTTACCATTTTATTCCTTTGCCTACTATAGGAAAACGATAGCCGTCGAAAATAGTAGGCGAAAGTCATAGTAGGGCCACAGGTTATGGACCAAAGATATCTGAAGACTGGATAAACCACGAGGGGGTTCAATAAGTTCGGTAAATCTAAATGAAATAACGGTTAAACATTTTTTTTATTACTCTTTTTCTTATTCTGTAAGTGATTTACTACACTGGGTTTGAAAATTATTGAAAATATTGAACAACGGTGCTGTGATTAAATTTCTTGTAAAGGAAAATAATACTTCTAAGGGTATCGATAGAAGAATGCAAAATGTTTACAGAGAATCTAGTCCGTCTTATAAAACAAGCACGAAGTGGATCCGTCTATTCAAACAAGGTAGAGCGTCGCTGGAAGATGACCCCGGCAGCATGAAAACCGGTAGACGCTGTTACTCACGAAATGGTCATTTTAACCAAAGATCTAATATTGGAAGAGAGACGGATCACCATTTCAAAATTAAGTATAATATTAAATACATATATCTATTGGCAGTTGTAGCACAATTTTACACAATCATCTTACGTTGTCAAAAGTTAGTACAAGATGGGTTCCCGGTATGTTGACTATGGACCAAAAAAATATCACAATAACAGGGGCTTATTATTCGGGGCTTTTGAATAAATTGAAAAATGCTGTAATCAGAGATAAACGACGAGGTCAAATCAAGGAAAATATTGATGTTACAAGACAATGTACCAGTTCATAAAGCAAATATTGCACAACAAGCCTTACGAGATTGCAAGTTCAATGGATACCGCATCCAACTTTCAGTCCAGATCTGGGCCCTAGTGATTATTTCCTTTTTACAAATTTGAAGAAAAAAATAAGGCAGCTAAGATTTTCAAATGACAGTTAGGTCATGTCGTCATGTAGAAGAATATTTTGAAGAACAAGAGAAATCATTTTATTTTGATGGTTTGTACAAATTAATGAATGGACAGGTGTAATAAGTGCATTAGCGTGGGTGGAGATTACATTCAAAAATAAAAATTAGCTGAATAAAATTTACCGTTATTTCACATAGATTTACCGAACTTATTCAACTCCCTTAGTCTAAAAAATAATAATAATTTATCAGAACTGTACCATTCTGGATTGATATACTTACACTAACTTATCGGATAACGGATAGTCATGCGAAGGTTTATACATATTATATTCTGTCACCTATTCGATTTCCAGTAAGTACATAGATTTAGTAAATATAAAACCTTGAGGTTAATTTTTGTTTTCGTTCATTGACGTAAATGTATTATAAATATGACTTGTATGTATGTAGCGCAGTTTGTGTGTGAAGTGAAACTCTTCACGGTTTTTTTGTATTATTTCTCCACCCATAAATATTGATTTAGGAAAAACAAATATGTCTGTGCTGATCTAATTGACGTACTTTTCATTACTGTACATATATTTAGACATTTGTCTGTTTATGTTATGTATACATATACAATATACATATTAGATATATATTTCTGACATTATATACACTATACAGTAATGATGATCAATACCACCGCATCTCGCTCGTTACTCGTACAATTACATTACACTGTGAAAGATGTGTAGTCGAAAAATTGATAGATTTAATGATGAATTTACATGTTTAACCCCAATGTTGTTATTATTTCATTTGAACGACTCATTTTAAAAAAATGTAAATAATTACTCCCGAGTCAAACAACAAAAATGTATTACTTTACTTTCACACTTGCATTTCACCCTCCTCACCCTTGTCGCCAATCATGGCAATATATTATATACAATTGAACCGAGGGAGAAGTTTATATAAATATAATATATACATATAAGTTCGGTATACATACTAATAAAGTGGCAACCAACCTTTTTTCTGTATATATTTTTGAAATACATACATACATATATAATAATAATATAGGTTTTAAGGGCTTTTTATCACATGGTGAAATTATTCTGAGTATGATGACAACTTGGGGTTGATAAACTAAAGGAAAAAGAAAAAAATCCGCGAGATCTCTGAGATTGGTGCGGTGACATTTTTATTTATTTTAATAATTTACTGGGTGAAGTTGTTATATTGGCATGGCAATTGATTTCCTGGTTGTTTGTTTTATAACAAAAAATATTTTTTTGTATTAGAAATTCTGATTTTTGCGTTAAACTAGATAACCTTGAAGGTTATAATGACTTCAGACACAAAATTTTCGCGGATGTTTCTTCTTTTCAAAATTTGTATTTGAATTGTGTTACCAAAAAAAATTGTTACTAAATGTTAGATGAGCGACATGCGGAGGTAAATATAACTTTAGCTGATCAGTTGAAACCGATCACAGAATCTTTCTGTATATACATACATAGAAACATATGTTCATACATTACATAATAATAATACACAAAAATATATTTATCGTGATTTAAAAAAAAATGTTCATTACAAAATGATCTTTATATTTGTGGTAGTGATGATTTTGGCTGCGGCTTATCCCAATGGAACCATAAAAAACCTTTTCGGTACGTACATTTTATAATCAAAATACAATATGATTCTTAAATGGGATTTTGCACTTGGACTGGACTTACATTATATATATGTATGTATATTATATATATATATATATATATATATATATATATATATATATATATATATATATATATATATATATATATATATATATATATATATATATATATATATATATGTATATATATATATATATATATATATATATATATATATATATATATATATATATATATATATATATATATATATATATATATATTTATATATTTATATATATATATATATATATATATATATATATATATATATATATATACATATATATATATATATATATATATATATATATATATATATATATATATATATATATATATATATATATATATATATATATATATATATATATATATATATATATATACATATATATATATATATATATATATACATATATATATATATATATATATATATATATATATATATATATATATATATATATATATATAAATATATGTCTAAAATGATGTATTTTTATGTAAAAACTGAAACATTTAACCTTATTATGTATATTGTATACAAAATATATGATTACGTAATATATACTGACCCGAATTTAGGCCATTAGGATAAAATTCGTATTAATGGTTGATATGACAAAACTTTTATGTATTTCGTTAATATTTAAACTAAATTTCAATATTTTTGATTTTATTGATAGCGTATTAGACCTTATATGATGTTACTAGGTTACGGTTTGTACGTGAATATATTCGTATTCTTTAAGTGAGTACTCAGACTTATGAAGTAATCGGACGAATCTTATTCAAATAAAATAGGCATCATACTCTTTCGAATTGGTATAACAAGTATAGCTCCCCAGAGATTATTCATATATGAAATGTGATCAAGTGATCAAATTAAACTCCTCATTATTCAGTACAATTAGAGAAAACAGAATTTTAGAAACTCCAAAAAACAAAAAAATAGGATTATAGACAGAAATCTAAAAAAATCATTAACCTGGAATAGTGGAATTTGGAATAAAAAAAAATTACCAATGTAAAAAAGATATTTGGTTAACGTGTAAAATTGAGCATCTAATCATTTTTAGAAATGGTTTCTGTATTTTTAAATGATTTTTATTGTTCTAGGAATGCCAACAAAATTGGTACGACTGTGTAGGATGACAGTGACGCAGTCTCAATGCTGTGTTAAAGTTGAGAACAGGCTATCGACAATTTTTGCAGTTAACTCGGGTGTTCGGCAGGGAGATGCTCTGTCCCCGATACTCTTTAATCTCATGTTGGAGTACATCTTTCGTAAAACTGAAACACCTCAGCGCAACATCTTATATCGCCAGTCCAATCAAGTGCTTGCATATGCAGATGATATATGCGTGATTGGACTGAATAGCAACGGAGTGAAAGAAATACTTGATCCGCTTGTAGAGTTTTCAGCTTCTGTTGGACTCCAGATCAATGAGTCCAAAACGAAATACCTGATCTCTGGTTTTAGAGACAATGGCACTCCAGATTTTAGTAGTGGCCACCACACGTTTGAGGGAGTGAGGAGGTTCAAATATTTGGGCTCTCTTATCACTCACGATAACAGTGTGGGTGAGGATATTAAAGTGCGGCAGGCAGCTGGCAGTCGTTCTTTGTATCCTCTAAGGCCACTGCTAAAATCTAAACACTTATCAAGTGCCGTGAAGCTGAAGCTTTACAAAGCATTGATCAGGCCCGTTGTTATGTTTGGATGTGAAAGTTGGGCGCTGACGGATGAGTACGAGAGATGGCTCCTTACATTTGAGAGAAGAATCATGCGTGTGATTTATGGCCCTAAACGCGAAATAGATGGTACATACCGAGCTCTGTACAATTTCGAGATCAGAGATCTGATGAAGATCCCCGATATTGTACATGAAGTTAGATCTCAGCGAGTACGCTGGCTCGGTCACGTTCTGCGTGCTGATCCGGAACGAATTGTGCAGCGATCTCTGAAAGGAGAGCCACCATATGGTAGGCGCAGAGGTCGTTGCAGGCGACGATGGCTCCACGATGTAGAGAACGACTTGGCCTCTTCAGATTGTCTGAGACAGTATGAAGACCAAACTCAGTATCGAAACCGTTGGAGCCAGATTGTTGATTCAGTAAGGGGCCAGTAATGGCCTTTAACACTGTTATTATTATTATTATTGTATGAAATTTAAACTGTGTCGATTCATATTTATATGCTACGCCTTCACAGGCCAAAATTTGAATTCGTCATGCCGATTGATAAATTGCCCAATCGGCACATTTCGACTGCCATGCCCACACAGATTCTACAGTGCCAATCGTCATAGTGTGGAGATATATTAATATTATAATAATTTTAAATTATCGAAAAATTATGAATTATATGAAACAAACAATCTTTAAAATCCTAACTAACAAAAACTTATAAACAGTGAATTTAAATTATCTACATAGAACTAGTATTATTTAATTAAAGTTTATAAAATTAGCTAATCTTAGAAGTCCCCAAAAAATGTTTAGTTTTGCCAAGACTACCCAAATCCCCCTTGTATGTAGTGCCAACTCCACCAAATATTTGATATAACTTCTCCTGAATTTTATTTGGATATTGGCACGATTTTATATCGTAGTACATAATATAAAACGTAACTATTTCGCAACTTGCAGAAAGACCGATTTGTTGATTTTCATAATAAGTATTATAACTTCATTAACTGTATATGTATATAACTGTAATTCCCATTTTGAGGAATCTAGTGAAGTATATTTGATTTGAGTTAAACATTCTAATTTAGATTGTGTCCGAATCGTGTGATAAAAAATCGTGAATTAATTTTTTGATATTTACTTGAAAATACCGAACACACCCAAATTATTCGAGTCTATTACCATGATGCTCTGTCCCCGATACTCTTTAATCTCATGTTGGAGTACATCTTTCGTAAAACTGAAACACCTCAGCGCAACATCTTATATCGCCAGTCCAATCAAGTGCTTGCATATGCAGATGACATATGCGTGATTGGACTGAATAGCAACGGAGTGAAAGAAATACTTGATCCGCTTGTAGAGTTTTCAGCTTCAGTTGGACTCCAGATCAATGAGTCCAAAACGAAATACCTGATCTCTGGTTTTAGAGACAATGGCACTCCAGATTTTAGTAGTGGCCACCACACGTTTGAGGGAGTGAGGAGGTTCAAATATTTGGGCTCTCTTATCACTCACGATAACAGTGTGGGTGAGAATATTAAAGTGCGGCTGGCAGCTGGCAGTCGTTCTTTATATCCTCTAAGGCCACTGCTAAAATCTAAACACTTATCAAGTGCCGTGAAGCTGAAGCTTTACAAAGCGTTGATCAGGCCCGTTGTTATGTTTGGATGTGAAAGTTGGGCGCTGACGGATGAGTACGAGAGATGGCTCCTTACATTTGAGAGAAGAATCATGCGTGTGATTTACGGCCCTAAACGCGAAATAGATGGTACATACCGAGCTCTGTACAATTTCGAGATCAGAGATCTGATGAAGATCCCCGATATTGTACATGAAGTTAGATCCCAGCGAGTGCGCTGGCTCGGTCACGTTCTGCGTGCTGATCCGGAACGAATTGTGCAGCGATCTCTGAAAGGAGAGCCACCATATGGTAGGCGCAGAGGTCGTTGCAGGCGACGATGGCTCCACGATGTAGAGAACGACTTGGCCTCTTCAGATTGTCTAAGACAGTATGAAGACCAAGCTCAGGATCGAAACCGTTGGAGCCAGATTGTTGATTCAGTAAGGGGCCAGTAATGGCCTTTAACACTGTTATTATTATTACCATGATAATTTGTGACAGCTATCGAATAATTTGTGTACGCATGTGCAACTTGTGATTTATATATACATAATAATTTAATCTAAAATTATTAATACTTATAATAATAATAACGTGAGATTAAAAAGATTATAGGATCCATTATTTTAATATTAAATTTTTTAAATTTTCTGTGCAATTTATTAGATGTCACAGAAAATTTGAGGTTATGAAAACTAAAATTGACATATATGACGTGAAAAACTTATCGGGTGGGGAGATTTATTACACATTTCGGACAGCATAATAAAAAATCGTGAATTTAGGGGAATAAATATCAAGCAAATGTCAAAAAATTAATTCACGATTTTTTATCACACGATTCGGACACAGTCTTAGAAGTAAATATGGTTAGGATTTCGGAAATGTTTACGAATTCCTAGGTAGGTAAAAGAGAATTTTCAATCATTTTATTTTTTAAATTCAGAATTTCTAGTATATATATAGAGAATAATATTTTTACTTTAACTCGAGAATTCAGAATTTAAAGAACTTTCAAATTTTGCGGAATTTTAAGAAAATGTGGAAAATTTAAAGATGAAAATTGGAAGAATACAAAATTCTCATCTTAATATTTGGAGGTTGCTATTATGTACAAGCGACATTTACAATATCCCTCAGTACTTTCTTTTAGAATTGTTGAATGATATTTAGGTAGCTCGGGTTAGGTCAATCCAAAGCTGAATGCCGCCATACAATGCAAGCCATCCATATGGCTTACATAGCATCAGTTTATTATTAATTGACAATTGGGAGTTTCTTCCCAGCCAATACACCTTTCTGTATTTCAGTCTTAGCAATTTTTCTTGACATACACTTTCCATCACAGTTTAAAATCTAGATTCAATCCTAAATATTCTGCCGAGTTTGCTTGTGGTAATAGGACATTATTTAATACCACCCTTCGTATGGAAACAATCGCCAAAGATGCAAAAAAAAGCTAGACGGAAGCATGAGAGGCAGATTCACAACCACCCAAACGACGAGGTGAACTTATTACTCGACCACCGGGAAATAACAAGAAGAGGAAACTGTGGAATCTATTTGTTCTATTTCGTATACATCATGAAATTTGTTTAATAAATAATTTTGTTATAAATCTGTAAAATTTAAATAAATCTATTTATTATTTTTATAATTGAGCAGGCTCAGATAAGTAAAATATAGAGGTATTTTTATAAATAACTTTTGGCACACAACGCTACTTACTAACACAATATTTAAAGAAAAATTGTTTTAATTTTCTGATAATAGACTAATAGGGGATTTCTTTTTAGTTTGAACTTTGCATGTATTTGATGCTTAAACTTTATGATTATTCGGGTCTAAACGTGACGATTAATCGGTTTATAGAAATTTTGGTATAGGAATTAAAATAATTAAAATTTACAACAAACTGTTGATTTGGTTTGAGATAGGATCAGATTCATTTTCTGTATACTATATCAGATTTTGAACAATTTTATCTTTTTCTTTCAACAACCTCTAATTTCTAAAAATGATGAAACTGAGATAACTCAAAATTACCTAGTTCCAAATTACCAATTCTTTTACCTAGTAATAGATGAATTACTGAATTAATTTTCAAAATTAATCAAAATACTGTTATACTTAGATATGGCATATACATAAAATAGTCAACATAAATTCTTAGTAAATAAAAAATAATATACATATATGTATGTATATTCAAGAAATTCTTAACTGTCAAAACATGTACTGGAATGAACTTATACGAAAATCAATGATTTGTTAAATAATTTTAACCAACTTCTATATAGAATTGTGTTCAATATTATTTACTTTATAGCTGTTTCCGATTACTTAAATTTCATGGATCACGAAAAAGCTAAGCACCATTTATTTTATATCAAACAAATGCGACCTAAATTCTCCCTACAATAATTTATATAAACGGATACGATGACAACTATTAGAAGTGCAACCAGCATATTCGACACAAGTTGTTTGTAAATCGCCATCAAAAAATAACGTGAATATACGATAGTGAAAAATAAAACGAAAAACACTGCTTCACAAACTGCTATACCATGCCCCAATTAAGCACACAACATCATTCAATTTTTATTTAAAGAATTAATTCTCGCTTGGATGGACAGTCAAAATACTTTTATATAACTTATTTTATGTAATTTTAATTTAGTTCTATCATAAATTTTTTTTAGTGTACAATGTACATACATTTTAAGTGTTGATAACTGTAAATGTAATTTTGATTTTCTTATACGTATACACAGCAGCTCAGCGTACTCATCATCATAGTCAAATACATACCAACAACAATAACAAAAAGTTCTACAAGGCTCAATCAACGTACAAAAAAACAACTACTCTAGAGGAAAGGTTAATGTGCTGATCAATAAAAAATATAGCCATAATTTGTGTTTAGAAACTCGAAAAGATATACAACAAAAACACACTAAAACAAAACGCAAGTGATTTTTTTTCTACAAAATTTTCTTTAAGTTTTTTACGATAATGACACCTTACACATTTCCAAATACCCTGTGTTTTTCATTTTTTTTTCGTTTACACATATACCGAAAATAAAATTATTTATCTTAAACTTTAAGCTGCATTATATATATATATATATATATATATATATACATATATATATATATATATATATATATATATATATATATATATATATATATATGTATATATATATATATATATATATATATATATATATATATATATATATATATATATATATATATATATATATATATATATATATATATATATATATATATATATATATATATATGTGTATATGTATACATATATATGTATAAATACATATATATATATATATATATATATATATATATATATATATATATATATATATATATATATATATATATATTTATATATATATATATATTTATATATATATATATATATATATATATATATATATATATATATATATATATATATATATATATATATATATATATATATATATATATTTATATATATATATATATATATATATATATATATATATATATATATATATATATATATATATATATATATATATATATATATATATATATATATATATATATATACATACAAATTTTATGTCTGTATACACATACACAGTATTATATACAAAATTATATACAGTTGCGTACTAAATAAAATTTGGTTTTTTCACTGTAAAATTTTAATTTTAAATATAGAGAAAATTCAATTGGATTTTTAATGATTATTTGGGTTTAACTATATCATGTTCAAATAATATATTTTCTCAGGAATCACATAATACGCAGGAATATACCAAATAAGTAGAAGAAGTAACAGAGATAATCAACGTGAAACACACGTAAAAAAATTGCAGACGCCAACTCTGTTACAAAGATTTAACAATTTTTAGTGGTAATTCCGGTGGAAACCGGTTCTAATCGACTCGTTATATTTGAACAAAAAACAATTGTGTTATGTTATCATTTCTGTTCATATGGTTCTGGTCTCTGGTCCAGTTAAACTCGATTGCTAAAAATTATGAATCTCGGTAATATTTTGAATTTTCGACTGCTCACATTTATTGAATCCTTGGACCTATGGTAAAAAATCATGGTGTGCGCAAGTTGAAAATTAATTTAGATACAAATATTTTTTTGTCAAATAGGAGTATATCAATGGATGCATTCAGGTTTCCCAACATCGAAAATTTACTGATGAAACAAATGACATACGCTCTATCACATTACCATGAAATTTTCGATAAATCGAATGCATTCAAAAGTGACCATGTTAAATTTACTCATTACTCAACATGTTGCCAACTGTTGGCCTATCTGAATGCACCCAATGATAGCTGATTTAATTAAAAAACACTCGCTGCCATTTAGAATTCA
Organism: Tipula unca; assembly: GCA_951394425.1. Taxonomy (NCBI): domain Eukaryota; kingdom Metazoa; phylum Arthropoda; class Insecta; order Diptera; family Tipulidae; genus Tipula; species Tipula unca. Next base: position 138,838,532 of record OX596380.1, read on the forward strand.
TATTATTAGACAAGCCTCTAAAGAAAACTCACACTGCTCCTGGTACCTGCTTCTGGGTTATTATTCTACAGTAAAAAAGTATATTCTCAGAAGAACTCCATCGTTTGGTTTGCATAATTCTGAAAATAATTTTAATTCCAAAATAATGGCAGTCCAATAGGCAGTTCGACATAGACGTGAGATTCTAAAATGATTATTGATCATAATTTTGCAATATAGTCAATTAGAAGGGAATTGAACTATATCTTAACCGGTTATGATGAAATTCGAGGATATGTCAATGGAATTTTAAAATGAGTTTGGATAAGTAGTTCTAGAATATGGCCAACTGGAACTAGCCCATTTCTTTAAAATTAAGCGTTGCCGATCTAGAGAGCGAAATTATAGTAGCAATATTTCTAACTAAGAGTATAAATAAAGCATTATTTTTTAGAGATTTCATAAGTTATAAATCTGCAATGTGAGATATGCTGTTTCGCCAAAATTTGATGAACGTCTTATATCCACAAATGGTCCTGTCGATTGGCAGCCTAGATCGTGTGATTTCGACACCTCTAGACTTTTTTTATGGTCCTAAATTACATCATTGGTCTCTGCCCAAAAGCTGGCGTCGTTAGAGGAGCTCAGAGCCAATATTGCACGAGAGATAGTGGCCGTTTCCGTCGAAATGTGTGGCCGTTTCCGTCGAAAAGTGTGGCCGAGTCCCCGAAAATTGGGTTCAACGAATCGACACTTGCAGATGTGCTCGTGGTGGACATATGAACGATGTCGAATTCCTTATATAAATGTTTTGATTGTACTTCAAGCCAATAATAAAATTTTCGAAATATTTCAAATGGTTTGCGTTTTATTTTTTAAAAAAAGTTGTCAAGTTCTTATTGAAAAACCCTTTATATGATTATTATATGATATATAATTTATCCTTAGGCACCTAAATATGATTTAAAAGTTCAAAACAAAGTTTCACCTGTTTTCGGGTTACTAAAATTACACTAGTATCAATTAAACCAACTATGTTCCCAAATTCAAATAAATTGATAATTAAAATTTCGTTCTAATCTCGCAAATCTAAATTAATTTGCCGAATGATATTTGCCGGTTGGTGGAGTGGCGGTTACTGTTATAGCGTAATCTGTTGTCAAATGAAAGTTTGTAAACAATCGGTATATGACCATAGCACACAGTATTTTTTTAACTAATTGTATGAAAAGTTCCGACCGAATTAAATTGTTTTTGTTTTTTTATATGTTAGATAAAGTTTATAACATCGGATTCAAGTTGTGTAGATTCAAATTTCCACTACCAAAATATTTCATAAGAGTTACAAAACAATCAAAAGTGAATATATAAAGTAAAAGATTAAATAAATTGTAAACCGAAAAAATTTATCTTAAAATGAGTGCTCTCTAAAATTCGAAAATCGATTTAATAAAAATTACACGATAAATATTTCGTGTAATTTTTATTATAATAGTTTTTGATGGACCATAATTGAATAAAAAGATCAATGTAATTTAGATTTATAAACACTAAATTATGGGATTCACAAGATTCACAAATAAAAAAATCGTGATAATGTAAATGAATTATCTTGCGTTTTGTATATGGCCAGATATTACTAGAAAAGCAAATTCTCAGAAGATTGATTCATTATTGGTTGATAATTTTAAATAGTTCATTTGGCAACCTATCAATCCAATATAAAGAGCAGTCCAATAAGAACAATTATTTATTTTCAAATACATACATACATACAATTTGAAGATTTTTTGCTCAATTCAATCAATTATTTAAGTTAGATTCTAAGTGTTGTAATGCTGTTTAAGTCAAATGAAATGTTCGTCGATCTCCAAATCAATACGATAAATTAAGGGAAAAACCGCCCTCGATAGCCCAGTAAGTAGCGTGCTTGCTATGTTATTCGAGGGTCTCGGGTTCGATTCCCGGTGGTGACCAAAAATCACGGTTGGGTGTTTTTAATGTGTAAGTATATGTATTTGTCCGGGTATTGCACCGTGGGCCCATTGTGGCATTGAGTGCTGGTGTAATCCGCCCAATCTTAATTTTTAAGGGAAAAACAGCTTCGAAAATATTCGCACGAAATGTTAGCGCATCAAATTTCATATATGTATAATGTATATTTATCGTCCATTCACCCATAAAAGTCACGAGAAGAAGTTTAAAGATTTTAGAACGTTCTATACTAGGGTTTTCAAATTCCATTTCCCTGGTTAAACCGTGTATCTCTGAAGGAAATTTAACTAAGACGAATATAAGTTTACAGAGCAAGCCACTTGCAGGATTGGCAATTGCAAACAAATTTAACGAGTACAAATAATGTACATCGACTAAAGCTGCATTTGGTTGAGAACAATTTAATGCTAATTAGTTTGGAGTTATTTTCCCCATTAAAATGCCCAAGCAATAATTTTTGAAAATATTTTGTATACGAAAAGATTATTTATTTATATTATAATTTTTATAAACTTTACAACAAAATTGATACTTTCTGAAATATCATTTTATCATAGAAATGAAAAGTGAAATAAAACAAGAAACGTCTGCTGGTGTTAAGGAATCATAAACAAAAATCGGAACATAATTAAATAATTCCAAAATTATTTTTGAGCAATTATTCAGCATTTGTTGTTGTAATAACTCTAACCGGAATAAAATTGAATAATTCTCAACAAAATACGGCTTAAACGAATATTCATAACCAATTTTTCTTCAGCTAACTGTCCCAAAAAGACAGTAAGCAATTTTAGTATTTTTTAGTTTATCCCGTTTCTTAGATTCAAGGTAATTTTAATTTCATTGTGGAAGATAACTTTCCTGTTTCAGAATGAAAACATGGAATATGTTGCGACCGGTAATATACACAAAGAAAAACTGAATACCGCTAAATCAATACCGGACCTCCGCTCAAGTATCCTGACACCGAGATTTAGGATCGGCACGTGTAACGTACAGTCACTTAGGAAACCAGGAGCGTTGGAGGGCCTAATCACTTGCATGAAGGAGTATCGGCTGGAACTCGTTGCTCTACAAGAAACTCGCTAGACTAAAAGTGGAGAACATGTGTCCCAGGAGTATACATTGCTCAACTGTGGAGATGACCTCAGGAATCTTGGAGCTGGATTTCTTCCCGGGCCGCAGCTAAAGGCTGTTTTGGATTTTCAGCGATCAATAACTGATTGTGCAAGGCTTGCGCATGAAGTTAACCAACCTGTCGATAATTTGTGAACACGCGCCCACAGAAGTTAGCCAGCTCCAAGATAAAGACACATTTTACAATAACTTGGACCTGATGGAATCTATATCGGAACACGATGTTAGAATGGTAATTGAGGACTTTACTGCTAGAGCTGGCAGAAATCAGGCCGACTTGTGTGAAAACATAGGTCCGTACTCCCGACAATGGTTAGGGAATGATATACTTTGCAATTGGTCACGACCTAGTAGCAAGCACATTCTTCCGACACAAACAAATACATTTAAAAACATGAATCCATCCTCGCAAAACTTCACGCAGTTAATTTCAAAAGGGCGGGCTCCGGTTGTGCAGGTTGTAGGCAGCGATCATCATTTGGCCGCTGCAAAGCTACGATGGAAGTTTTCGTACAAGTCTGGGAGCCCCGCGAAACGCATAGAACGTTTCGACATTGCAAGTCTGATAAATGAAGTTCAGGATCTGGTCAGCGAAAGCATTGAGGAAGCTAACTGCCAGTCTGACTGTGTGAACTCTGGGAGGTACTGAAAACTTCGGTTGTCAGTGTTGCTCAACAGATTTTAGGTATAGTCAAAATCAGACCTAAGAATGATTGGTTTCTTTTTTTGCTTTTCTAGAATTTTTGCAGTTAACTCGGGTGTTCGGCAGGGGGATGCTCTGTCCCCGATACTCTTCAATCTCATGTTGGAGTACATCTTTCGTAAAACTGAAACACTTCTATTATATCGCCAGTCCAATCAGGTGCTTGTATATGCCGATGACATATGCGTGATTGAACTGAATAGTAACGGAGTGAAGGAAATACTTGATCTGCTTGTAGAGTTTTCGGCTTTTGTTGGACTCCAGCTCAATGAGTCCAAAACAAAATACATGATCTCTGATCATAGGGACAGTTACGTTCTGTGTGCTGATCCGGAACGACATGTTCTGTGTGCTGATCCGGCCACTAATGACCTTTAAAATCTGTTATTATGTTGCGGCCGGCCACCAACATTAAAATATTATACGTGTAAGGTAACATATTGAAGTATTGTTCAAAACATTGTGGCGATGGTTTGATGAAAACAAAATAATTTTAATTTTTAATATTGACAATACTATTGATCGTCTGAGCTTTTTTATTGACAAAACGTCAATGAGAAGAACTACCAACAAGAACATACTATACATAATAAATAGAAAAATGTTTCTCTTTAAAAGCCACTATGCCTATCCTATACCATATGATATTTCCCCCCCTTTTTTTTTTACCCAGAGAGCCAAAATAATAGAAAAACAAAAGATTTAGTTTTATCTGACATTTAATATTTGTTGACATTAACATTTCGAATATTGTCAATAATTTGGTCGTCTGAGGTATAGTAGTTTTCAAATCTCGCTGGAATTCTGACAGTTATCGCGCAGAAAGAATATGGCGGATACACAGTGATGTATTAAGTACAATAATTCATGTTTATTGTTGACATTTTTATGTTGTATTTGTATTTAAATAGAAAAGGAACGTTTTTAATCACAAAATGTTTTTATAATTTAACTTATAATCACTGACACTTTTGAAATTAATATTTAATTCGATAAACTAAGAATTAAATTAAAAACCGATTTTGCTTTTTATGTTGTTGTGGTTTTGTTCGATACGAATATCATTTGGTCATTTATTCTCCTTAGTGCGTACCAAAATTAAATGTTGACATTGTTTTCAAAAGGCGTGCAATGTTTTTTTGACCTATTAATTTTCACTTGAAATATGATTGTAATAACATAAATACATAATAATTTTGAATGTTTTGTGTATTAAAACTGAAATATAATTCTTTTTATTGGTTATTTATTATTTTATTTAGGTTTACTACCTAAGATAAATGCGACCCATCAAAATTTTTATAATTTTTTTTTTCTACATCACTGAAAGCTGCGCAGAACAATTAAAAAAAAATTTTTTTTAAGATCTGAATAGGACTATAACTGCTGTTTGCAATATTTTTATCCAATATTGACAATCAATAAATATTGTGCATCTGAGGCCCGCTTTAGATGGAAGAAACAGAAAATTTAACCATGATGGTAAAATTTACGTTTAATTTTGCACAGTTTATTATGATAAATATTTCAATTTTATTTTTTTTAATTTTGTAAAGCAATTGTTATTTAATTTTTTAGTGTACATTAACATTTTACGGTGCAAAAGATGCTTAAGTTTTACACAATACTGTATATATATATGTATGTATTAATCATATGAGCTTATAGTTCGAAATCGGAGCGTATTACATAGCCAACGATTCGACTCCACCAAATGTGAACCAAACGTGAACAACTCAATGACAGCTAAATGAAATCATACAAAACTATCATTCCTATCAAGCATCCCAAAAAACCATTACAAAACAATATCAATCCACCAATCGTCATGATTAAATCTAACACCAAAACGAACTAAATAAAACGATACACCATCCCTGAAACATTTCTATGGCACATCACATATTTTATTTTCACAAAATTCACCCTGTACAATACATATTTTTTCCAAACCACTACACCCATAACAAAATAAATAAATTTTTAAAAATCATCTTAATCTTCAAACTGCATTATACATAATATACACAAGTATATAATATACTGTTTTATATTATATGCATCCATTCATAATGACAAATATTCCATATACAAGTTATAGATAAAAATATATACATATAAATATACATATAAATATATATATATATATATATATATATATATATATATATATATATATATATATATATATATATATATATATATATATATATATATATATATAATATAAATATAAATATATATATATATATATAATATAAATATATATATATATATATATATATATATATATAATATAAATATATATATATATATATATATATATATATAATATAAATATATATATATATATATATATAATATAAATATATATATATATATATATATAATATAAATATATATATATATATAT